>CADWAE010000028.1:0-12500 GCA_902982915.1 Phalloptychus januarius | reverse complement strand
GTCCGAGAAGAGGAGCCCTGATTCCAGAGACAGACCACCCCATTCTTGGAAGATAGGGGTGGTTGGTTCTGTGTCCGAGAAGATGATCACACTGCTGGGGTGAAATAAAGATACAATGAATGCAAGTAAATCAGCTTGAAGTGTTTTTATTTAAATGGAGCTCCGGCGTCTTGGACGCATGGCTTGTTCGAAGCGCTGCCTCAACGCAGCCAGCTGCGTGACGTCGAGGTGCAGCGCGTAGAAGCGGTCGGCCGTGCTCGTGTCGTGGCACATCAAGCGACTGATTTGGAGCCTCGTCTCGGTGCTGTGGTTGTTCCTGGCCTGTGAGAAGGAAAGCGGCGGTAAGTATGAGGCACAGAGGTAGGTGCTTGCTGGCGGCCTTGAAACCCACCAGCGTTGCCACCGCGGTCCGCAGGTCGGTCAGGGTGGGAGTTCCGGGCAAACCCATGGAGCTCCAGCATGCCCTGGCCAGGCTGTTGAGTGTGGTGAGGCGTCCGAATGCCGGGCTGAAGAGCACCAGCTCGCAGCGTGGTTGGATGCCGGCCCTGACCTCCATCCAGCGTTGGACCCAAGAGAACTCCTCCGGGGGAGGAAGATCTGGGCGCACCCGAACGCCCTGCTGGTTTTGTGGGACTTGACCTGGTGGAATCCATGCGGTCAGGTGGGCGTCTCTGGGCGGGCCTGGATCTGGAGGGGGGGGGGGTCGAGGTGCCTAGCGTGCCCGCCGACCGAGCTCGATCGGCGGGCACGCTCGGCACCTCGCTCCCCTGGGTCTGGTTCCGCAGAGAGCCACGGTACTCACGTTCAAGACGTATCCCGGGGCGCCCGAGACATATCGGTCTGCGGCCTCAGTGACCTCCTGTACGGTCAGATTTGTCAGGACTCCGGCCCTGTGCCCGTACAAGGAGGTCACGTAGAGAGCCAGCAGACCGAATAGCCTGTGGCGCAGCGCTACGTCGAAGCTCCTCCGCGAAAGCTTCTCCAAGACGGAGGATAGCTCCAGGCGGCAGCCCTCCAGGCATCTGCGGAGAACGGTGGGGGTTACAGAGCGTCGAATCTTCTGGTCCTTGACCAGGATCTGCTGGAGGACGACCGCCTTGGCTATCTGCTGGAGGGCCGACTTGAGAGCTCTCTTCACGGAGACGAGTTCCCGCCTGTTCAGCGTGCACTCCAGCGGCGGCGTCTCCATGAAGTAGCCCACGAACTGGGACACGTTAACGATGTACACCTTGACGGTCGTGATGGCTTTGCCCAGGCCCTCGAGGTGCCTAGGCCAGGCTAGCACTCTGGCGCCCGCGTCCTCCAGGAACCCCCATGTGCCTAGCAGCTCCTCCCCTTTCCCTTGGCCCAGATGGCTGAGGAAGGCTCTCACCCGGCCCATCTTGGAGGTGACATTTTCCCGGTGTTTCTCTGAAGGCATGGCCCCTACTAGATAGTCTCTGTATTCCTCCAGGTAAGTCTCAACGTTAGGGGGAAAAGCGATAAGTCTACCCACCGTGAGGTGCCTCTCTGCGGCGGCGGGGGGCTCCATCGATGGGGGGGTCCCATCGTCGGACTCTGACCCGGCCTCGGAGCTCTGTTCCCGGGCTTGGTCGTCCTCCTCGTGCCCCTGCTGGATCTCCTCCTCCTCCTCCTCCTCCTCCTCCTCCTCCTCCTCTTCCTCCTCCTCCTCCGTCGTGTCTACCACCACCACGCCGGACGGAGGGAGGTCAGAGTCAGCCTGGGTGGTGCTGTCACAGGCTCCGCTGGGCGTGGGGGGGCAGGACGACGAGGGTCCAGCAGGGGAGGCGTCCCTCTCTGGGGACGGGTCCGGGGAAGCGTCCCTGTCCGGCGAGGGTTCCGGGCGGAGCCGGCCGAGCGGCCCACGAGACGATCCCTCCGGGTCGCTTGCTAGCGGCGGCTCTGGTCTTGAGTCCCGGAGGTCTCTGAGAAGCTCCAAGGTCCTCTGCAGCTGCAGTCCTCCAGAGCCCGCCGCTTGGCCCGGGGCTCGGTGTCTCGGTGGGCTTCCTGGAGGTGGCGATCCACTCTGGTACCTGCGTACCGGCATCCCGGGAGATTGCAGGTCATGCCCCGGACTCCTACCCTTCTGTTTGCGAAGGCCAACAGTATCTTCCGCTCCTGGCCGTTGCGTACTCCGTGCACGGAGCAGAGGTGTTCCGGGAGATGGCGGTGGTCGGAGCGGCACAGCGGGCATCGAACTCTCTGAAGGCTCGGCGTCATGTCTGCGGGGAGAGAGAGAGAGAGACACAGAGAAGTGTGGCCGTTTGCCCGTGTGCACAGCTTAAGTGCAGGGCTCGGAGCCCCCGCCCCCCGGCCCCCAGCCAATGGCAGGGGGGCCCGGCGGGCCCCTCCCGTCTGCCGCAGGTGAAACCAATCGCCACAGGTGCAACCAATCGGGCTAATCATCCCGGGGGGGCGGGGGGGGGCGCCGGGGGTGGAGGGGGGGCCGGAAGAAGGGGTTTGCCGGTCCCGTCTGCCGGTCCCGTCTGCCGGTCCCGTCTGCCGGTCTCTTCTGCCGGTCCCGTCTGCCGGTCTCGTCTGCCGGCCCCGCCGGGCTCGTTCCGGCCCCGGCCGGGGGCTGCGTTCCGGCGGGGCCCGCGGGCCGGGCAGGGGTTAGGGTAAGGGTTAGGGGAAACAGAATTAAATTCTGTCGCCGAAGGCGACAGAATTTGTATTGCACAGTCCTTCACTGCTCCTGACCTCACCAAACTCCAGTCCCCCACATTATTTTAGGATTTAATTCCTCTAAAATAAATTTGTCGGGGTCAAAGGTTAGGTTTAGGCACACAAAGCCCCAAAGGTTAGGGTCAGGAAAAACCATCAGGGTAAGGGGATAGGGAACTAAATTTGCAAGGAAGCGTGTAGCCATCGGCGGAAGGAAAACAGTCATAAATGAAGTCAGGCTGCGGCTCTAACCACCCAAATTGGTGTGTGTTAACCAAACCTGATTAATCTTGTGTTTCCTGTTCCTCCCACTTACTGCATTCCACACTTCCTGCAATCCTGTACTGTAACCTATAGTAGGGATAAAATTAAGACCCTTACTAAGTAAAGTGAACTGTGCATCCAGCTGGAACATTTTGGATAGATTAATAACACTTTTCCCCCCTCCCGTTACCACGGGTTTGTGGGGATGTCTAGTTTACATAATCACTCCAATGTTTAAGCATGCACATCGCTGTGATCTTTGTCCAATGGACATGATCTCTCTCTGTACTAAACTTATCTGCCGGTAGAGCAGGGATGTGGTTTTCCAAACCTGTGATAAAGTTGTTCAGGTGTTGAAGCATGCCCTGCTCTCTGTGGGGCAGACTTGAAGAGAAGTTGATGACTGGAATGAAGATGCGTGTCTCTGGGAAGCGATCCTGGGCCACCTTCAATGCTCTTTTGAGTTCTGCCACTGGTGTTTTTCTGTCCCTCTGTGATTTATTACATATCCCAAAGGATAACACCAGCTTCCTCATCGTAATTTCACTGGTGGCCTTGTCTAAAACGATCTCTGCATGGCACCATTTTGCCCCTGGAAAGCTATCAATTTGAACCCCTTTAGCTGCAAATGGTGGCATTCTGGCTACATTAGAATCTCCCACTATCACAGATTTCTGTTTGATGTGGAGGTTCCAGTCCTGGAGCTTCCTCGGAGTGTTGGGATGTTTAGTTGGTGTACAAACCTGTAGTTCTGGTGATGAAGGCGGTGTAGTAGATTCTTCCTCCACCGACTCCACTTGAAGGCGGGTTTGAACGCTGGATCTCAGCTTGGTGATGTTCAAAGGGGTCAGTCTCGGCCGAGGAGGGGGAGTTTGGGGTAACTCTCTCCCCTCTTGTGATGGTTGTTGCTCCACTCCATCCATTGGATCCCTCGCAGTCGTCCTCTGTTCGCCTGCCGCTGGCGTGGATTGGGTTACTTGTAGACCAGCAGGGGGTGGTAGTGGTGGGGTTCGGGCAGAGGGAGTAGGAGAAGGTACAGGTGTAGATTCCTCAGAGGGAATCGACACTACATTGTCAAGATTTCCCTGCTGTTGGCTAGCTGTCCGCATTGTTCTCATCTCCCTCTGTGCTAAAGGCTCTTTGCTAGACCCCTGGAAAGGGTCGGGCTCCGACTCTGAGTGAAAACTCTCCCCATCATTACTCTCATCAAAGATGGCTGACCAATCACCTGCTATTGGTTCCGTCATGGTGGCAGTCGTTTTAAGAGGCGTACGTTGAGTGGGTGGGGGAGCATGAACTTCAGCTGTGACTAACCTCTGGGTTGCAGAACGGATGCGTGGTGTTGCTCGTTCTTCTTGGGGGGCTGCTGCTGCCCTTAATTGGCTGGGACGATTCCTATTGGTCAGACCCCTGTTGTCAGACTCCTTGTCAGTTGATCCTCTGTTGTCTGGTCTCTCGCTGGCCGGCTCCAAGACAGTCGTTTCCCTGTTAAACACTTGTGAGGATTCACCTGTGACTTGTGTGGGACATTCCCGTCTGGTTCTTCGAGCCGGTTGTTCAGGTGTTTCCTCCATTGTTCGCAAGTCCGCCATCTTGGCCACAATGACCGCTTGTGTCTGATCCAACGTCTCTTCCGTGAGTCTGCGGCCTAGATTTCTTTTTGCCCAGGATGTTGCGATTTCAAAAGGGGCGTGCCAGTCTTCTGTGGAGAACTGAGAGAGAACTTGGAGACCTTTCTCTAGATTTTGATTATAATGATCTTGTAAAATAGTTACTGTAGTTTCAGCCCAATTTTTTGCATTCTGTTCAATTAATGTCTGTGTGTCCTCATTTGGAATAGCTGGCTTAACAAAGGTGGATAGGTTATGGGTCATCTTTCTCAGAGATGGAGGATGCTCCCTCTGTGACACATTGTTGAGATGATGTACGGATTTGATCAGTTTATGGATGACACGAACCTTTTGTGAGAATTCCGGGTCATCTGACTGGATCCGCTCCGTCTGGGATCTGACCCGTTGTTTAGGAGGTGAATAGAAATACCTTCTGCTCCTGTTCGGGTTTCGTGCCCTTACTTCATCTCCTCTCATCATCCACCCATCTTCTCTGTACGGTCGGGAACGGGGGTCCGCAAACGTAGTTCTGTCCGTGCGAGTGTCCCGTCTTCCCCTACGTTCTCCCCTTCTCTCCGTCATTCTTCCGTATCTGGTTACTGTGGCATAATTTTCTCCTCTTTCACGGGAGGGGTAATCATTTCGACGTATTTGTCCCCTATCCCGGTTCGAATAATCATATCGGCCTACTTGTCGCCTTTCGCCGGGGGGATAATCGCTTTGGCGCATTTGTCGCCTCTCCGGGGGCGGGGGGTAGTCGTTTCGGTAATACCGTTCCGGTTTGTGGTCTTCGTACCTTCGGTCTCGGTCTTGCCAACGATCCTCTCTCCGACCCCTCCTGCGTTCCACCAGCGTCCAGTCATCCTCATCGTCGAAAAAACGGGCCGGCATGTTTTGTCTTGCAGGCCTCCTCTAGCTATACACGGACTAATAAGTGCTAACGTGTTAGCTAATTGGCTACATGCTAGTAAAAAACGGAGCTTGATTTGTTGCCAAAAAGCACTTTTAATTGAACTTAAGTGTCAAAAACAAGCCAAAATTATTGCAACGTTTCGGTTTACAACGAAACCTTCATCAGGCTAGCTTGTTTACAATCAAATAAAAACTTACGATAAACAGCGTTCTCAATACGTCAGGTGTAGTCCGAAATTGCTCTGTCACTGCTGCGTTGAAACAATGTATCCAGTGTTACCTGGTACTTCCGGTGCAACCAGCCAATAAGAAACCGTCTTAGATGAGTGACGGTCCCTCCCCCAGCAAGGGGTCTTACCATTGGTCGCACCCTTCTTTGTGGTGCATTCAAAGACAATCAAAACTTCTATACAGGTTACAGTGATAATTTACAAACAAGGAGAGCAATAAGAAAACTAATATAAAGCCTGTGGGCTCTAGAAAATTTTTTTCACAATATTTACAATGAATCCTTTGCATATTACATCACACATAAACACTTTTTTCTTTATTTTTTGTACATATAGTGCTTCAGAGTATATACATGTATACACAAATATAATGATATTATTTATTTCCTATTCCTCCTTCCTTTGTGACAGTAGTCCACTCCTGAATAAAGATGTGTCCTGCACCAGTAACCCCCTCTTCCAAGATTTTTTTACTTAAATTGTGTCTCTATTGACAGATGTTATATGGGAACCAGAATCCAGGAGGCAGGTGTACAGGAGGCACGGGCTGCTTAGGGGAAACAGAATTAAATTCTGTCGCCGAAGGCGACAGAATTTGTATTGCACAGTCCTTCACTGCTCCTGACCTCGCCAAACTCCAGTCCCCCACATTATTTTAGGATTTAATTCCTCTAAAATAAATTTGTCGGGGTCAAAGGTTAGGTTTAGGCACACAAAACCCCAAAGGTTAGGGTCAGGAAAAACCATCAGGGTAAGGGGATAGGGAACTAAATTTGCAAGGAAGCGTGTAGCCATCGGCGGAAGGAAACCAGTCATAAATGAAGTCAGGCTGCGGCTCTAACCACCCAAATTGGTGTGTGTTAACCAAACCTGATTAATCTTGTGTTTCCTGTTCCTCCCACTTACTGCATTCCACACTTCCTGCAATCCTGTACTGTAACCTATAGTAGGGATAAAATTAAGACCCTTACTAAGTAAAGTGAACTGTGCATCCGAAAGCTGGAACATTTTGGATAGATTAATAACACTTTTCACCCCCTCCCGTTACCACGGGTTTGTTGGGATGTCTAGTTTACATAATCACTCCAATGTTTAAGCATGCACATCGCTGTGATCTTTGTCCAATGGACATGATCTCTCTCTGTACTAAACTTATCTGCCGGTAGAGCAGGGATGTGGTTCTCCAAACCTGTGATAAAGTTGTTCAGGTGTTGAAGCATGCCCTGCTCTCTGTGGGGCAGACTTGAAGAGAAGTTGATGACTGGAATGAAGATGCGTGTCTCTGGGAAGCGATCCTGGGCCACCTTCAATGCTCTTTTGAGTTCTGCCACTGGTGTTTTTCTGTCCCTCTGTGATTTATTACATATCCCAAAGGATAACACCAGCTTCCTCATCGTAATTTCACTGGTGGCCTTGTCTAAAACGATCTCTGCATGGCACCATTTTGCCCCTGGAAAGCTATCAATTTGAACCCCTTTAGCTGCAAATGGTGGCATTCTGGCTACATTAGAATCTCCCACTATCACAGATTTCTGTTTGATGTGGAGGTTCCAGTCCTGGAGCTTCCTCGGAGTGTTGGGATGTTTAGTTGGTGTACAAACCTGTAGTTCTGGTGATGAAGGCGGTGTAGTAGATTCTTCCTCCACCGACTCCACTTGAAGGCGGGTTTGAACGCTGGATCTCAGCTTGGTGATGTTCAAAGGGGTCAGTCTCGGCCGAGGAGGGGGAGTTTGGGGTAACTCTCTCCCCTCTTGTGATGGTTGTTGCTCCACTCCATCCATTGGATCCCTCGCAGTCGTCCTCTGTTCGCCTGCCGCTGGCGTGGATTGGGTTACTTGTAGACCAGCAGGGGGTGGTAGTGGTGGGGTTCGGGCAGAGGGAGTAGGAGAAGGTACAGGTGTAGATTCCTCAGAGGGAATCGACACTACATTGTCAAGATTTCCCTGCTGTTGGCTAGCTGTCCGCATTGTTCTCATCTCCCTCTGTGCTAAAGGCTCTTTGCTAGACCCCTGGAAAGGGTCGGGCCCCGACTCTGAGTGAAAACTCTCCCCATCATTACTCTCATCAAAGATGGCTGACCAATCACCTGCTATTGGTTCCGTCATGGTGGCAGTCGTTTTAAGAGGCGTACGTTGAGTGGGTGGGGGAGCATGGACTTCAGCTGTGACTAACCTCTGGGTTGCAGAACGGATGCGTGGTGTTGCTCGTTCTTCTTGGGGGGCTGCTGCTGCCCTTAATTGGCTGGGACGATTCCTATTGGTCAGACCCCTGTTATCAGACTCCTTGTCAGTTGATCCTCTGTTGTCTGGTCTTTCGCTGGCCGGCTCCAAGACAGTCGTTTCCCTGTTAAACACTTGTGAGGATTCACCTGTGACTTGTGTGGGACATTCCCGTCTGGTTCTTCGAGCCGGTTGTTCAGGTGTTTCCTCCATTGTTCGCAAGTCCGCCATCTTGGCCACAATGACCGCTTGTGTCTGATCCAATGTCTCTTCCGTGAGTCTGCGGCCTAGATTTCTTTTTGCCCAGGATGTTGCGATTTCAAAAGGGGCGTGCCAGTCTTCTGTGGAGAACTGAGAGAGAACTTGGAGACCTTTCTCTAGATTTTGATTATAATGATCTTGTAAAATAGTTACTGTAGTTTCAGCCCAATTTTTTGCATTCTGTTCAATTAATGTCTGTGTGTCCTCATTTGGAATAGCTGGCTTAACAAAGGTGGATAGGTTATGGGTCATCTTTCTCAGAGATGGAGGATGCTCCCTCTGTGACACATTGTTGAGATGATGTACGGATTTGATCAGTTTATGGATGACACGAACCTTTTGTGAGAATTCCGGGTCATCTGACTGGATCCGCTCCGTCTGGGATCTGACCCGTTGTTTAGGAGGTGAATAGAAATACCTTCTGCTCCTGTTCGGGTTTCGTGCCCTTACTTCATCTCCTCTCATCATCCACCCATCTTCTCTGGACGGTCGGGAACGGGGGTCCGCAAACGTAGTTCTGTCCGTGCGAGTGTCCCGTCTTCCCCTACGTTCTCCCCTTCTCTCCGTCATTCTTCCGTATCTGGTTACTGTGGCATAATTTTCTCGTCTTTCACGGGAGGGGTAATCATTTCGACGTATTTGTCCCCTATCCCGGTTCGAATAATCATATCGGCCTACTTGTCGCCTTTCGCCGGGGTTTCCGTCCGTTTGTGGTCTTCGTACCTTCGGTCTCGGTCTTGCCAACGATCCTCTCTCCGACCCCTCCTGCGTTCCACCAGCGTCCAGTCATCCTCATCGTCGAAAAAACGGGCCGGCATGTTTTGTCTTGCAGGCCTCCTCTAGCTATACACGGACTAATAAGTGCTAACGTGTTAGCTAATTGGCTACATGCTAGTAAAAAACGGAGCTTGATTTGTTGCCAAAAAGCACTTTTAATTGAACTTAAGTGTCAAAAACAAGCCAAAATTATTGCAACGTTTCGGTTTACAACGAAACCTTCATCAGGCTAGCTTGTTTACAATCAAATAAAAACTTACGATAAACAGCGTTCTCAATACGTCAGGTGTAGTCCGAAATTGCTCTGTCACTGCTGCGTTGAAACAATGTATCCAGTGTTACCTGGTACTTCCGGTGCAACAAGCCAATAAGAAACCGTCTTAGATGAGTGACGGTCCCTCCCCCAGCAAGGGGTCTTACCATTGGTCGCACCCTTCTTTGTGGTGCATTCAAAGACAATCAAAACTTCTATACAGGTTACAGTGATAATTTACAAACAAGAGGAGCAATAAGAAAACTAATATAAAGCCTGTGGGCTCTAGAAAATTTTTTTCACAATGTTTACAATAAATCCTTTGCATATTACATCACACATAAACACTTTTTTCTTTATTTTTTGTACATATAGTGCTTCAGAGTATATACATGTATACACAAATATAATGATATTATTTATTTCCTATTCCTCCTTCCTTTGTGACAGTAGTCCACTCCTGAATAAAGATGTGTCCTGCACCAGTAACCCCCTCTTCCAAGATTTTTTTACTTAAATTGTGTCTCTATTGACAGATGTTATATGGGAACCAGAATCCAGGAGGCAGGTGTACAGGAGGCACGGGCTGCTTAGGGGAAACAGAATTAAATTCTGTCGCCGAAGGCGACAGAATTTGTATTGCACAGTCCTTCACTGCTCCTGACCTCACCAAACTCCAGTCCCCCACATTATTTTAGGATTTAATTCCTCTAAAATAAATTTGTCGGGGTCAAAGGTTAGGTTTAGGCACACAAAGCCCCAAAGGTTAGGGTCAGGAAAAACCATCAGGGTAAGGGGATAGGGAACTAAATTTGCAAGGAAGCGTGTAGCCATCGGCGGAAGGAAAACAGTCATAAATGAAGTCAGGCTGCGGCTCTAACCACCCAAATTGGTGTGTGTTAACCAAACCTGATTAATCTTGTGTTTCCTGTTCCTCCCACTTACTGCATTCCACACTTCCTGCAATCCTGTACTGTAACCTATAGTAGGGATAAAATTAAGACCCTTACTAAGTAAAGTGAACTGTGCATCCGAAAGCTGGAACATTTTGGATAGATTAATAACACTTTTCACCCCCTCCCGTTACCACGGGTTTGTGGGGATGTCTAGTTTACATAATCACTCCAATGTTTAAGCATGCACATCGCTGTGATCTTTGTCCAATGGACATGATCTCTCTCTGTACTAAACTTATCTGCCGGTAGAGCAGGGATGTGGTTTTCCAAACCTGTGATAAAGTTGTTCAGGTGTTGAAGCATGCCCTGCTCTCTGTGGGGCAGACTTGAAGAGAAGTTGATGACTGGAATGAAGATGCGTGTCTCTGGGAAGCGATCCTGGGCCACCTTCAATGCTCTTTTGAGTTCTGCCACTGGTGTTTTTCTGTCCCTCTGTGATTTATTACATATCCCAAAGGATAACACCAGCTTCCTCATCGTAATTTCACTGGTGGCCTTGTCTAAAACGATCTCTGCATGGCACCATTTTGCCCCTGGAAAGCTATCAATTTGAACCCCTTTAGCTGCAAATGGTGGCATTCTGGCTACATTAGAATCTCCCACTATCACAGATTTCTGTTTGATGTGGAGGTTCCAGTCCTGGAGCTTCCTCGGAGTGTTGGGATGTTTAGTTGGTGTACAAACCTGTAGTTCTGGTGATGAAGGCGGTGTAGTAGATTCTTCCTCCACCGACTCCACTTGAAGGCGGGTTTGAACGCTGGATCTCAGCTTGGTGATGTTCAAAGGGTCAGTCTCGGCCGAGGAGGGGAGTTTGGGGTAACTCTCCCCCTCTTGTGATGGTTGTTGCTCCACTCCATCCATTGGATCCCTCGCAGTCGTCCTCTGTTCGCCTGCCGCTGGCGTGGATTGGGTTACTTGTAGACCAGCAGGGGGTGGTAGTGGTGGGGTTCGGGCAGAGGGAGTAGGAGAAGGTACAGGTGTAGATTCCTCAGAGGGAATCGACACTACATTGTCAAGATTTCCCTGCTGTTGGCTAGCTGTCCGCATTGTTCTCATCTCCCTCTGTGCTAAAGGCTCTTTGCTAGACCCCTGGAAAGGGTCGGGCTCCGACTCTGAGTGAAAACTCTCCCCATCATTACTCTCATCAAAGATGGCTGACCAATCACCTGCTATTGGTTCCGTCATGGTGGCAGTCGTTTTAAGAGGCGTACGTTGAGTGGGTGGGGGAGCATGAACTTCAGCTGTGACTAACCTCTGGGTTGCAGAACGGATGCGTGGTGTTGCTCGTTCTTCTTGGGGGGCTGCTGCTGCCCTTAATTGGCTGGGACGATTCCTATTGGTCAGACCCCTGTTGTCAGACTCCTTGTCAGTTGATCCTCTGTTGTCTGGTCTCTCGCTGGCCGGCTCCAAGACAGTCGTTTCCCTGTTAAACACTTGTGAGGATTCACCTGTGACTTGTGTGGGACATTCCCGTCTGGTTCTTCGAGCCGGTTGTTCAGGTGTTTCCTCCATTGTTCGCAAGTCCGCCATCTTGGCCACAATGACCGCTTGTGTCTGATCCAACGTCTCTTCCGTGAGTCTGCGGCCTAGATTTCTTTTTGCCCAGGATGTTGCGATTTCAAAAGGGGCGTGCCAGTCTTCTGTGGAGAACTGAGAGAGAACTTGGAGACCTTTCTCTAGATTTTGATTATAATGATCTTGTAAAATAGTTACTGTAGTTTCAGCCCAATTTTTTGCATTCTGTTCAATTAATGTCTGTGTGTCCTCATTTGGAATAGCTGGCTTAACAAAGGTGGATAGGTTATGGGTCATCTTTCTCAGAGATGGAGGATGCTCCCTCTGTGACACATTGTTGAGATGATGTACGGATTTGATCAGTTTATGGATGACACGAACCTTTTGTGAGAATTCCGGGTCATCTGACTGGATCCGCTCCGTCTGGGATCTGACCCGTTGTTTAGGAGGTGAATAGAAATACCTTCTGCTCCTGTTCGGGTTTCGTGCCCTTACTTCATCTCCTCTCATCATCCACCCATCTTCTCTGTACGGTCGGGAACGGGGGTCCGCAAACGTAGTTCTGTCCGTGCGAGTGTCCCGTCTTCCCCTACGTTCTCCCCTTCTCTCCGTCATTCTTCCGTATCTGGTTACTGTGGCATAATTTTCTCCTCTTTCACGGGAGGGGTAATCATTTCGACGTATTTGTCCCCTATCCCGGTTCGAATAATCATATCGGCCTACTTGTCGCCTTTCGCCGGGGATAATCGCTTGGCGCATTTGTCGCCTCTCCGGGGCGGGGGTAGTCGTTTCGGTAATACCGTTCCGGTTTGTGGTCTTCGTACCTTCGGTCTCGGTCT